>BSBK01005835.1:482500-517930 GCA_027943335.1 Chamaecyparis obtusa | reverse complement strand
ATATGTACACACACATATATATATATGTGTGTGTGTGTGTGTGTGCGTGTGTGTGTGTATATACATATATATATATATGTGTGTGTGTGTGTGTGTGTGTGTGTGTGTGTATACATATTATGTGTGTGTGTGTGTATAAATTAATTTAAATAATTATAAATTCATTATTTTAAATACTGACTAATACATATTTAATTAGAGTATCAATCATTGACTATAGTAGTGAAAGTTGGCAGTGACTTTGGAAGAGTCACGCCCATGATGGACATGACTCCATGAGGAGTCACGCCCATTGTGGATGTGACCCTTCCCCCACTTATACTACATATATAATAAGACTGCCAAGACTTTCGATAATACATTGACAAAAATAGATATTTCAATGTTCAAGTAAATCGATGAGTTTGGCAATACAATAATAATAGATTCATACTCATCATCATATTAAGATTTGTGTTTATAATATATATAAATACTTCAACATATATATATATATATATATATATATATATATATATATATATATATATATATATATATATATATATATATATATATCAGTTGTGATGTCATATACATAATAGATTGAGAATTTCTAAATATATATAATAAAGAGAATTAAAAGGACTCAACAGTCTATAATATGATCTAATAGGGAGTTTTTCTAGAGTCTCATAAAGTAATTCAAATGGGGACATATCAATCACTTTCTTTTTAGCTGTCCAATTATCCCATAATCTATCACATAGCTTCTTATGCCAACTTATCTGATATTCTTCAACCAATTTGTGAATAATGGTAATAAGGTTCTTGTTTCTAGCTTTGGCCTAACCATTACCTTGCGAGTAATTTAGATGCATGGGATGAGATGATACCATATTTGTAGCAAAATGTAAACATTTCTTAAGAGAAGTTCATAGCATTACCATTTATGATTTTATGAGGTATATGGAACCTTACTAGAACATTTTCTTTGATGAATTTCCATACCACTTTTGACATTATCTTTGTGGGAATTGCTTCTACACATTTTGTGAAATAGTTTGTGGCTACTAAAATATGTGTGTGATTGGCACTAGAGTTTGTATTTTATTGGTTGATAAAATCAAGGACCCATTGTAGAAATGACTCTTCAGTCACTACAAGTTTCAATGGTAGTGCAATGAGTTGAATTTTTCATTTAAATTGTTGGTATTATTCACACTTATTAAATATTTATCCATATCTATGAACATAACTAGCCAATAATTATAATTTCTTAGGATCTTGAAGGTAGTTAATGAGGAAGAGAAATGTCCTCCACACACTTCATCAAGAAAACATTGGAGTAACTTCTTTTATTGTTCTCTATCCAAACACCTCTGGAAAAGTTGTATCGGTCACTTTCTTGTAGAGAATATCACCCTAGATGATATAATTGGATGCTTTTAACTTGATCATCCTCTCTTTTTTTATATAGATAATAGGTCGTAGCTAAAGAATTTTATTAATTTTAAAACTTTTACAAACCCGGCTCAAAATGGGCATCGATAGAAAAGAACTGAGTGAAGAAAACCTCTAGTCTTACTTGTTACTAAAAGATAAGTATTCCAAAATTCCAATAATTATAATCATCCCGACAGATAATTCCAAGATATTGAAAGTGGTATCTAGCCATTTCTACAAAGTACATGCAGAGGAGATAATGTTACAAATTCACTTTTTCAGCTTCTTTAATCCTATCTTGAAAAAAATAAGGGACTTTCCAGAATTCTACATTTATCAAAAACATACTTTGTACCTGTACATTATATAGAAACATCCTCCATAATTATTGGCATCCTTTGAAGTATCAAATATATGAAAAAAATCCAAGTGAGATTATTTTCCAAAGATGCTCTGCTAATAAGCCATGATTGAATAGATGATGATATATAAGATACTCTGATGACTCCCCATAGTATAAGACTCAAAACATACTACGTACCATGTGAAATCATCCTCCATTTATTATTCACTACTATTCTCCATGAACAGTAGAATCTTACATAAGTGACAGAAGAAAATGATAAAGGATTAAAATTCAAGTCTTGACATAAATGAAAATTTTATTCCACATAAACACCTATAACTTATATACCTCTTCATCCATTGAGAAGTGTGAACTTTGAATGTCCAAGATCAATTACAAGAAAGTATATTCCATGAATATATGAAATATAATCACAATTAGATGACCATATACACTCATACCATACCCTTAGTATGCTATGTATATCTATACCTAATTTTCTCAAAGTGCATATATTCATACATATACTTACTCATAAAGATCTATATGAGATAATACTACCTTCTAAGTTACAATGAATATACAAATGTAGAGGCACCCATATTCTATAAACAAAATAAGTATCTTATCAAAGAAGAGGGATATCCACCACCAAGCCATCAAAAGGACATTCAAAAATTGATACTGAACTAATGATAGTAAACAATAAAATGCCAAACTAAATATGGCCTACCTACTAGGAAAATCACTGAAGACCATACTAAAGAGAACATCCATAAATTATTTTTTTTGATAATATATATGTTGAAAATTAGTTGATAATATGATTATTTCTATAAAAAACCTACTCTGCTAATGAGGAAATATAAAAAATATAAAAATTTCCATGTGAATTTATATACCAAACATGCCTTGCTAATAAACCATTAAAATAAGGATCTTAGAAGACTCCTAGTAGTGTCAAATTCAAAACAATCTCCATAACATCTGAAGCCCCCCACAATTAACAATCAGAATTACACTACCCATAAATAGTAGAATCCGATATAATAGAAAGAAGAGTATGATAAAGGATTTAAAAGTGAGTCTCAACAAATTTGATAAGTCAATATTTCACTAACATCTATAACTACATTACCTAATGGTCCATCATGAAATATTAGATTTTAATGCCCAAGATCAAATTCAAGAAAGTATATCCATGAATATATAAAATATACACATGATTAGATACATATAAACACATAACTTCATAGTATTATATATGTATCTAAATATAATATGCTCACATTGCATATATCCATACTATCATGCCCAAAATATGAGCATTAAAACACACCAATCAAAAATTTTCAAACTATCACCAAAGTTGTCCATGATATCCAAACAGTTGCAGATAAATAGATTTAAAGGAGTACATATCTCAATTAAGTCTAAGGGGTATCATGACCAAAGTTGACTTGGTCAACCTCCCTCAAGTTATTAGTTTATAAAATAGTTTCACCCTTTGTTCCCCACATTTAGAACCATGGTCAATTTCCTACACACTCATTGCACACATCAGTAGATCTAATAACATAATAAAAAAAATAACATAAATCCACACACATCAACAAGCACCTGCATTTACATATTCCTCATAACAAAATCAAATATAAGCATTTGATCCCAATGTGCATAACATGTATCTTAAAATCAATTTGCATCATAATCATCTAATGTATCCAATATACTACATCATCAAATTATAAGCCTAACATAGATGCATAAGGATCAAATATAAAGCATCAAATAAGTGTTCCAATCAACATAATATAGATGAAAAATATACATAACATAGGATTCATCAATCCTCAAAAATAATAACATATGTCCAAGTATCTAAAAAGAAATATATCAACTGAAGAATCTGATTGAAAAGCAAAGCTAAACTATGACAGCTGGGGTAGGCCTCACATCCACCCCCTCTAGGCATGAACATCCTCCTAGAGTTCATCAAAGAGGTAGGGGTACTGAGATCTCATATGAATTGCATCCTCCCATGAGGCTGTCACCTTGTCATAAAAATCTCACTGGACCCTAACCTAGTCTATCTCTTTGCCTCGAAGGGCCAGGGTCCATCGCACCAAGATACGAATGGGTCCATCTCTAGAGAAACCTACTCATCCAACTCCACCTACAAGGCATTCCAATCTATAACATGAGACTCATCATAAATATACTTCCTCAAAATTGAAATGTGAAACACATCATGGATACATGACATGCTAGGTGGCAAGGCTAGATAGTAGGCTACTAGTCCTATCCTCTCTAGGATCTCAAAATGTCTGACGAACTAAGGTGCAAGCTTAGAGACCTTTCCAAAATGGATTGGACACTTATTCAGTCACATTCTCAAAAAGACTCTATCACCAACCAAGGATGCTTGATCTATCCTCTTTGCATCTACATACTTCTTCAAGCTATCTTGTACCTCTCTGAGGCACTACCTAATCAAGGTCACATGTTTCTCCATATCTCTGATTAACTCTAGGCCAATGGAAACTCTATCCTTGATCCTATCCCAACTTAATGGTGTCATGCATGGCCTTCCATAAAGAGCCTAGTAGAGAGGCATACCCAATGATGTATAATGCCCATTATTGTAGGCAAACTCAACTAGATGTAGGTACTCCTCCCAATAGGTCTGATGGTCCATCGCATACATGCGTAGCATTTCCTCTAATACCTGATTGACCCTATTTATCCATCTATCTCAGGATGATAGGTTGTACTAAAATTGAGCCTAGTGCCCATAGCTACATGTAATTCTCTCCAAAATGATGATGTGAAAAGAGAATCTCTATCAGAGATGATCTTACAAGGTATGCCATGAAGTCTGACAATATCTCGCAAGAACACATGTGCCACAACTGGTGTGGTGAAGGTAGTATGCGCGAGTGAGAAGTGTGCCACTTTGGTTAGCTTGTCAACTGTCACCATGATGGCATCATGGCAACAAGATGACGTAGGAAGACCAAAAACAAAAATCCATTGAAATGGTGTCCCACTTCCACTCATGTACATCATGTTGTTCTAGGAGACCGCATGGATGGAGGTGCTCTGCCTTTACCCTCTCACACTCTAGGCACTTAGCTACCATCTCTGCGATCTTCAATGTCATGCCTGGCCAATGATAAAGTTTCCTCAAATCGGCATGCATCTTCTTAACTATAAGATGTGTTGCATAAGGGGCTTTATGGGCCTCTAGCATGACAAACTCATGAAATCCCCCAAAAGAAGGTACATAAATGTGTCCTCTATGATGTAAGAGACCATCAAACTCCAAAGAATAATTTGAGTACCTCCCTTCAAGGGATCTTTGAGATCAAATTAACTCACAAATCTCTACATACATCTCATCCTCATGGAAGTGATGAAGAATGCGATCTCTCAAATCTATGCTAGTAGACATAAAAGAAAGCTCATGTCATCTCCTACTGAAGGCATCTGCAACAACATTCTCTTTCCCCTTGATGTAATGAACATCAAAATTGTACTTGCACAAGAACTCCATCCATCTCCTCTTCCGAGCATTAAGGTTCGACTGTAAGAATATATACTGCAAGCTTTGATGATCTGAATGAAGCTCAAACTAATGCCCTATGAGGAAATGTCACCATCTCACTAAGGCATGCTCCACTGCTGCAAGCTCAAGTTCATGGGTGGGGTAGTTAATCTCATGAGTCTTCATTTTCCTAGACTCCTAGGCAGTAGCTAGACCACCCTACATAAGGACTACCCCTAGGCCATCTAAAGATGCATTTGTGCAAACCACAAAGTTCGTTGAAGGATTGGGTACTGCAAGGATATGTGTGTTGTTGAGTTCCTTCTTGAGCTCCTAGAAAGCTCTCTCGCACTTCTCCGTCCATTCAAAATTATTCCCCTTTCGGTGAAGAGAAATGATAGGGTGTTCTACCCAAGAGAATCCCTCAACAAATTGTCTGTTGTATTCGGCTAGTCCCATGAAACTCCTAACCAAGAACATAGTGGTAGGTTCTGGCCAATTCATAATAGATTCAATATTTGATGGATCCACTGAGATCCCATCACTAAATATAACATGACCAAGTTACTTTACCTCTGGTCTGAAAAATGCACACTTTAACAAGCTACCAAATAGTTGATTCTCTTTCAAACACTGCAATACTTGTCTCAGGTGCTCTTCGTGCTCCCTCTCATCCTTTGAATAAATCATAATATCATTGAGGAACACCACTAAAAACTTTTCAAGCAAGATATGAAACACTCCATTCATGAGGCTCATGAATATAGCTGGAGCATTTGTAAGACCAAATAGAACTACAGTGAACTCATACTAGCCATATCCAGTGCGTAATGTGGTCTTGTGAATATCACTATCCACAATCCTCAAATGATGGTACCCCAATTTAAGATCTATCTTTGAGAACAAGTGAACAACTTGAAGCTGATCAAACAAGTCATCGATCCTAGGAAGTGGATACCGATTCTTGATGGTGACTTTATTCAACTGGCGGTAATCCATACACAACCTAAGAGATCCATCCTTCTTCTTTACGAAGATCACTAGTGCACCCCAAAGAGACACACTACAGAAAATGTGCCATTTCTCCAACAACTCCTCAAGCTGAATCTTGAGCTCATTAAGCTCAATCATGGTCATCCTATCAAGTTCTTTGGAAACTAGTTCAGCTCCTAGCACAAGAACAATGTGAAATTCAATTTCCCTATGAGGAGGCATACTAGGAATCTCTGACAAAAATATATCTACAAACCCCTACAAAATTGGATGGTCATCCAATGAAGTTTCTTCCTCTCTTTCATCCTCTCTACCACTGATGGTGATAGCATACAACTAAAATCCATTTTGCATACACCGCTTAAGCTACATGGTGGAGATCATATAGTGAGATACAGGTATCTGAATTCTTGTGATCACTGGTTTAGTGCCATCATCATCCATACATTCTACCATCTTCTAAAAATAGTCTGACTTGGCTCTATGGGCATAAATCCAATCCATGACAAGTACTAAACCATAAGATCCAAGAGGGGTGATCCAGAGATCTGCTATGGGGGTCATGTTACCCACATGAATCTTGCAATCTTTTACCAATGAGGTAACAATTACTATAGATCATAAGGCTAACTGTACCTCCCAACTATCATCCTAGCTAGTCTCTACTAGCCCACAACACTCCACCACTAATGGAGAAATAAAGGAGTCAGTAGCTCTTGAATCAAATAGGATAGACACTACTACCTCTAACCATACATGTGGCCTCAATGACTGTAGCCTGATGCTCTACCTGGTGGTTATCAACTGCTACAAAAAATCTATGGGACTTGCCCATATCTCTGACTGTAGGCTCTAAAATCATTGCTCGCTCACTACCTCCATGAGGACACTCTTGAGAAATGTGCCCCATGGCACCACAAGTATAGCAAGGTCTTTGTGATTGAATCTGCACTCCCTGAGGCTTGGATTCTTGTGAGCCTCCTGTCCTATTGGACCCTCTGTAACCACCCTTAGGGGATTTTTGAGTCTGTGTAGGAGGTGTATAAGGTGCTTGGGGTCTCTGGTCCTTCTTAGGATGCTGTGACTACCACTTCTTGGGCTTAGATCCCCGCTATCCTTGTGGTGCCCTTTGTCACTGGTTTTGCTGAGGCTACTACTTCTATTGAGGCTATTACTTCTTCTGAGACTATGGGGCACTAAATGTCCCCAATGAGTTCCTCTAATTACCCTTCTAAGGGGGTTTATGATAAACACATGAATGAGGTATGGTATTGTGATTTTGAGACCTACCATGAGATCCTCTTTGAATATCCTTAGCTATCACTTCTCTCTCAATTGTGTAGCATAGATTCCTTGGTGGTGTCATGCCCACCATGTCAAATATAGTGTGGTTTAATCCCTTTATAAAGTGATTAACCTAAAGTTTCTCATCCTCTATGTACTCTACATAAGGGAGGAGATTGAGGAATTTTCTCTCATACTGAGCCACTGAGAGTCCTCATTGTTGTAGGTCATGGAACCCATCTATACAACGCTACCTAAACTACTTTGATAAATATCTGGCCTGAAACCTCTCCAAGAAGGTCTCCCAAGTAAGGGTATCAATGTCAATGTGGCCCTTGAACTCCTCCTATCTCCACCATGTGGATGCTTTCCCTCTCAAAAGATGTATTGCCATACATGCCTTAAGATTACTCCCATAGGGACATAATCCAAAGTACCTCCCTAGGTTTAGAAGACAAGACTCATCCTCTGTCCCCTTAGTAGATCCTAGAAAAGGTGGCGAATTGAGTCATAAAAACCCTCTAATCTGATCCCATGTATCTCAAGGTGCCCTCTCAACCACCTGAGCCACTATACCTGGTGAAGGCTCTAGCCCATGAACAGATTCCACATCATGCTCTTCCTGTCTCTCTACAAATCTTAGAGGGGGACTCCTACTCTTCTCTCTAGTTGATGCCCTATAACCCTTAACATCCCGATGTTGTTCTTGTTGAGCTACAAGAGGCATCCTATCCAAGATTATCCCAACTAGATTCTGCAATGCCAATAAAATGGCCTAGTTAGGATTAGGAGGTGGTTCAAGAGGGGGATTCTAATTCCCTCTAGGAACTTCTACCTCCTACCTAACCTCCTCATGATCTGAAGGGGTATGCCTATTACATTGGCCACGTGCATGAGCCTGGCAAGTCACTAGCAACATCCTACAAAATTAAAAGGTGAACAGTTTACATATAGTGGTTTAGGCTCCCAAAGTTTACAACATAGCTCTGATACAAAAATGTCATGCCCAAAATATGAGCAAAACATACCAATCAAAAATTTTCAAACTATCACCAAAGTTTTCCATGATATCCAAATAGTTTTAGTTAAATAGATTTAAAGGAGTACATATCTCAATTAAGTCTAAGGTGTATCATGACCAAAGTTGACTTGGTCAACCTCCCTCAAGTTATCATTTTATAACATAGTTTCACTCTTTGTTCCCCACATTTAGAACCATGGTCAATTTCCTCAACGCTCATTGCACACATCAGTAGGTCCAATAACATGATAAAATAAATAACATAAATCCACACACATCAACAAGCACTTGCATTTACGTTCCTCATAAAAAAATCAAATATCAACATTTGATCTCAATGTGCATAATATGTATCTTAAAATTAATTTGCATCATAATCATCTTATATATCCAATATATTGTATCATCAAATTATAAGCCTAACATAGATGCATTAGGATCAAATATAAAGCATCACATAAGTGTTCCAATCAACATAATATAGATACAAAATATACATAGCATAGATTCATCAATCCTAAAAAATAATAACATATGTCCAAGTATCTCAAAAATAATATATCAACTGAAGAGTTCGACTGAAAAGAAAAGCTAAACTATGATAGCTGTGGTAGGCCTCCACAACATCTGATGCCCCCCACAATTAACAATCTCCATAACATCTAAAGCCTCCCATAATTAACAATCAGAATTACACTACTCATAAATAGTAGAATCAAACATAATAGAAAGAAAATATGATAAAGGATCTAAAAGTGAGTCTCAACAAATTTGATAAGTCAATACTTCACTAACATCTGTAACTACATTACCTAATGGTCCATCGTGCAATATTAGATCTTAATGCCCAAGATCAAATTCAAGAAAGTATATCCATGAATATATGAAATATACTCATGATTAGATACATATACACACATAACTTTAGAGTGTGATATATGTATCTAAATCTAATATGCTCACATTGCATATATCCATACATATAGTTACTCAAAAGGATCTTTATGAGAGAATATTGCCCATAAAGACATAGTGGATATATATATATATGTGTGTGTGTGTGTGTGTGTGTGTGTTTGTGTGTACACACACACACATATATATATATATATGCACTACTACATTTGGGGCCAAATTTTGATAGAATTTTTCGACGGGTAAATTTTTCTTACGAATTTGGTGTTTTTTTTTTGTAACAGGCCCCAATGATGTCGATATTTCGATGGGTTTTTAATTGACCATCGGAACTCTGACAGATTCGGGGTATACATTTTTAAAAAAAGTGAAACAACCTCATCATTTTTATTTCATTTGGAGAGCGGGAGAAAAGGAGTGAAAGCTGAGCATGGGAGAAGGTATGTGATTTCTTCATCTTTCAAGCCTTTGGCATCATATTCGAATGCATTTCATTTTATTGTTAAGGGAGTTGCTCTCTGAAATGACCGCATTCTATTGGTGTCATGCCCTAGCCAGTGCTATATTTCTATTATTTGATGTTATTGGTGCTTGTGTTCAAGGATATCGATTCACTGTATTCAAACGTTTGGATTCATGTTTGTTGATATTACTAGCATATGTGTTTAATGACGCCATTGTATATTGCTATCACTGAAATGACCGCATTCTACTGGTGTCATGCCCTAGCCCATGCTTTAACTCCATTATTTGATGTTATTAGTGCTTGTGCTCAAGCATATCCATTTTTTTGAAATGTTGACTGTGGTTATCAAATGGACAGCCCGTGAGCTTCTAGCTAGGTGCCATTTTTATTGATAGCTTAGGGCATCAAATGTATTGTATCATTGATAGTTAAGACTTTGTTAAAAGGAAATAGGACAAAGAATGATTTTTATTTAGTTTCTCTATTTTGATCCCTAAGTGGCTTACAACCATAGAGAAGTATATGTAGATTTACGGATCCAGTTGCAAGATACATAGCAATCGATAATTCACAAGAAATCCATACATCCAATTTGAATAGAAATTAATACAAAGAACTAGGGTCCTCCAATGGCCCAATCATCTGGACCTTGACTGTCCCCTCAACCAGTGACCCTTCAAAATTGGGTTATCATGCAATCAGTGAGTGATCCTTCATTCTGCTGGTCTGCCCTGCATCCAAACATATTGGAAATACATAATACAATGATAACAAGTCTTTCAAAATCCCCCTTCCCCCAAGGAACACTATCAACCATCCCTTCCACATAGCATTTCACTGATTTATGAGTGGATTGTGCAGGAATAATTAACATTAAACAAGGAGCAAACTCCTCAACACATCTTGAAAACCATTGAATTCAATAATAAATGAAACCTAACACCAACACTATTCCGTTCATAGTTGCAAGATACATAGTAGTTGATAATTCACAAGAAATCCATGCATCAGATTTTTATAAGGATATCCTACTAATCAATAGGGATTTTCTTGATATGACCAATGATTATGCATTTTGATGGCAGTGTGCTAGTTCAAAAGGATAATATAAATCTGAAACAATTTTTTTTGATTTTCTCAAACTATAAATGTGGTTAAAGGGAAAATATTATGTGGAAAACCCACAAACCAAGCTAGCAAATGATTGTACATAAAATTATTCCTATATTCATTCAAGTATTGCTATGCTTCAGCTACCTGACCTTTGAGCTTCATCTAGAGGAATGTGTAGCTTTAAGATAGATTTACTTCTTGGGCCTTACAATAGGGTGGAATATGATCAAGATTTGTTTAGGCTGTATCTTTCTTAGTCCCATTGTTAGGTTCTTACAGTTCATGGTTTGAATCTATTATGGTTGTGTAAGGGATTTGTAGATACTTTTTCTAACATAATTATTGGACACCATGATTGGAACAACTGGTTGTTGGCTAATGTACACATGAATCATAATTGTCAATGGTTCTTTGTGTTCAAGAATTCGTTGATCAATCTTTGAGATTTATTGTCCCAGCTTTAAAAGAGTGATAAAAGATATAGTGAGTGCTATCTTTTCCAAGTGTTTTGTGGGTGCCATTATCTTCTAGGACTAATTGTTGGAACCAAATTATTTTCTTTGCCTCTAGTAAATATTGTAGACACAATCATCTTCTTGGTGAAGGGTTGCTTCCATCCCCATGAGGCACTATTGCATGGTTTCCATTCCCTTGTAGTATAGTGAACCTAATTTAATACAAGTGTGCACTATTTTGGGATCCATAATGTATGGCCCCTACAATATGGTTGTTAGCCTAAGATAGGCCTACCTTTGCATATAATAAGAGGCCAACATGAAACAAACATCCAGAAGTTAGGGGGTTGTTCCCTGTCCATAATTTATTATTTAAGTGCTAAGTGATGATGGGTATATCGTGTAATTCATACCTAGTGTGTCTCTTTATTTCTCTCCACATTTCACATTAGGAGTATATGCTATAAAATACTAATGAAATCAACTATTGGTCAAATCTAATCAAAATTGTAGTATAAAGATTAAAATAGATCTTGAAGAAATATGGGAACCATTTTTGACAGATATTGTACAAATGAAAAGAATACTCCCAGGAGGAAATGCTTCAATGTGGAACAATTGAAGGACAATATTTTACTTTTATATGCACATCTACAATGTTTTTGATATATTTCTGAGATAACAAAACCATAGAAAGAATAACATATAGAAGAAAGTAAAGAATAATGATCATATTTTGAGATATTGTGGAAACTTAAAGGAAAGAATGCTTGGTGAGGTTATCATGCAATCAATGAGTGATCTTTCATTCCCCCCTCTTCTACTGATCCTTCAAAACTAGGTTATCATTCAATTAGTGAGTGATCATTCATTCTCCTAGTCTGCCCTGCATCCAAACATATTGGAAATACACAATACAATGATAACAAGCCTTTCACAATCCCCCTTCCCTCAAGGAACACTATCAACATCTAGACCTTGACTATCCCCTCACCCAGTGACCCTTCAAAACTGGGTTATCATGCAATCAGTGAGTGATCCTTCATTCTCCTAGTCTACCCTACATCCAAACATATTGGAAATACACAATACAATGATAATAAGTCTTTTACAATCCCCCTTCCCTCAACGAATGACTATCAACATCCAAACCTTGACTGTCCCCTCAACCAGTGACCCTTCAAAATCGGGTTATCATGCAATCAGTGAGTGATCCTTCATTCTCCTGGTCTGCCTTGCATCCAAACATATTGGAAATATACAATACAATGATAAGAAGTCTTTCACAATCCCCCTTCCCTCAAGGAACACTATCAACAAGTGACCCTTCTTCTTATCAGCCATATCCAATGTTTCATTAAAGTCACGGCCAAGAATGAAGGTCACCTTACCCATACCATTCATGGATTCTGAAATGTTGTTCCAAACTCTTGAAAACTTTTCTATTGCTTCTTGTTGCTTCTTTAAATACTTCTTCTACCACAATGTCCTCCTGCCCCATCTTCTTGATCTTCCTGGCTAAAGCAGATGAATCCACACACAATAACCCAAAATGAAGGGTTTTGTATCCTTTAATGAATCTCAGTCACTAGTAACACATGGACAATCAAACCAGTAGTCTCCAAAGCATTCAATAAGTGAATATGAATGTTTGAAAACTTTCCTCTCAACTTCTCCAACCACTCCTAATCAGTTAGAGGGATATTTTTAGAATCTCCACTATTCCTATCCTTACCAACAATTCTTAAACATACTTTATCTGATATGATAATAACATGCTAAACTGAACCAATGGCATGTTCTTCATGTGGTACAAGGAAGATTTGGCTATCAAATCTTCCTTCATGCAAGCTGAGCATGAGAGAAGGTATGTGATTTCTTCATCTTTGATTGGTATCTTTGACGAGCAATGTCTTTCGAGCCTCTGGCATCATATTCGACCACAAATTTCAAATGCATTGCATTTTATTTGATCATGAATGCTCACTGAAATGACCACATTCTACTGGTGTTGTGCCCTAGCCCGTGCTTTATCTCCATTATTTGATGTTATTGGTGCTTGTGCTCAAGGATATCGATTCACTATTTTCAAATGTTTGGATTCACGTTTGTTGATATTACAATTCATCATATCAAATAAAGTATGTTTAAGAAGTTTTAGTGTCTAAACACTCAACTAATCCCTCTAACCAATTAGGAGTGGTTGTGGAAGTTGAGAGGAAAGTTTTCAAACATTCATATTCACTTATTGAATGCTTTGGAGACTACTGGTTTGACTGTCCATGTGTTAATGTTTAGAAGAGATCAATGAAGTATTTAAAGACATTCTTACATGTTTGGAGAGGTTTAAGAGGCACTTATCATGACTATACCTTCACAAACAGTGGCATAGACTGGTTTTACTAAGTTTCCTTTCTCTATTTTGAGGTTTCCTTTCTCTACCACAGGGGTACAATCAGAGGGTTCATTGACAAAATGATCTTTTGAATGGTTACTATGAATATGAATGATTTGATATAGCATATTGCTCATTTTACTTGAAGTTTGGAATAGCTTGTGTAAGGGTGAAAGTAGTTTTGATTATTTTGGTCGTGACTGTTCCTCTACACAGTTAGAAAATGTAACCGTCTAATGATTATATGTAATTTTGAATGGATTAAATGCTTTATTCTTGGTAGAAGTGAATGGAAGGAATAGTGTTGGTGTTAGGTTTCATTTATTGTTGAATTCAATGGTTTCCAAGATGTGTTAAGGAGTTTTCTCCTTGTTTAATGTTAACTGTTCCTGTACAATCCACTCATACAATAGTGGAATGCTATGTGATTGACAATTTCATACAACTAGTCCTTTGGCATGTGTTAAATACAATCCAGTCACTTATTGAATGCTTTGGAGACTACTAGTTTGACTATCCATGCGTTACCAGTGTCTAAGATTCATTAAAGGATACAAAACCATTCATTTTGGGGTTATTGTGTGTGGATTCAAATGTAGGTTTGATTTGGTTAATGTTTAGAAGAGATCAATAAAGTATTTAAAGACAATCTTACATGTTTGGAGAGGTTTGAGAGGCACTTATCATGACTGTACCCTCACAAACAGCGGCATAGACTGGTTTTACTAAGTTTCCTTTCTCTATTTTGAGGTTTCCTTTCTCTGCCATAGGGGTACAGTCAGAGGGTTCATTGAAAAAATGATCCTTTGAATGGTTACTATAAATATGAATGATTTGATATAGCATATTTCTCATTTTACTTGAAGTTTGGAATAGCTTGTGCTTGTGCTGGAATTCTTGGTAGAAGTGAATGGAAGGAATAGTGTTGGTGTTAGGTTTCATTTATTATTGAATTCAATGGTTTCCAAGATGTGTTGAGGAGTTTTCTCTTTGTTTGATGTTAACTATTCCTACACAATCCACTCATACAATAGTGAAATGCTATGTGATTGACAATTTCATACAACCGGTCCTTTGGCGTGTATTAAACAAAATAGAATTTTCAACATATTATTATAATTCTATTTCTTTGTTGTAAACATGCCATTGGTTCAGTTTTGTAAAAAAAAATTCGTGTACAATTTTTTTTTTCTATTTTTCCATTTGATAACCACAGTCAACATTTCAAAATAGTGAATAACATCAAATAATGGATATAAAGCATGGGCTAGGGCACGACACCAGTAGATTAAAACCGAACCAATGACATGTTTACAACAAAGAAATAGAATGATAATAATATGCTGAAAATTCTATTCTATTTAATACATGTCAAAGGACCAGTTGTATGAAATTGTCAATCACATAGCATTTCACTGTTGTATGAGTGGATTGTGCAGGAACAGTTAACATTAAACATAGCCAATGTTCTCTTTACTTTCTCAAATCTCTGCAAGTCAAAAACATTAGAGTTGTATAATACATTGTTAGTATCCTTTTTTCATGGGTCCTAGGTCTTTGGGTCCATGGAAAGGAAATAGATTACAAAATACACTTCAAAACAAAGGAAAAACTTAGCAAATTCAGTCTAACTCATTGTAGATGAAGGAACAGTCATGCTAATAGTTCCTCTAAGTCTTCCAAAACATTTATTGAACTCCCCTAAAGTCCTATTGGATCCCCAAATTTCTTAATCCAATCAACTTACATCAAGATCATGAGAAACTTCAAAGGATTAAAAACATTACTTGGAACAGTCAATTCATTATGCTTTCAAATCAATTACCTATCGACATATCCCTTGCGAGGGAGAGAAGCCAAACACATAAAGAACATGCACATAAACACGGTAGCTAAAAAACTTAAATGGAATACACCAAGAAGTACCAAATGATGAATGCTCAATTGTTGTAATGGCAAAGCATCAGAACCGTCCATTTCTAGAACTTGATTTTATAGTCTAAATGATTTTTCTATAGTCGTAATGATTTTTCTAGAACTTGATTTTGTAGTCTTAATGATTTTTCTATAGTCCTAATGATTTTTCTATAGTACTCTTAATGATTTTTCTAGAACTTGATTTTCTAGTCTTAATGATTTTTCTATAGTCCTAATGATTTTTCTATACTCTTAATGATTTTTCTTTCATCCTAATGTTTGTTGCTCTTCATAAATTAGGCCTTGAATTTGAATTTTTGTTCACTATTTTATTTCAACTTGATATTTCATTCATTTTTCATATACACAGAGAGTACACATGCTGATAAAAAAATGAGCTATTTGATTAAGGTTAACTATTCATGATTGTAAATAGTCAATATTTCTGATGGTACTCCTTGGTGTATTTCATTTTAAAATAATCATGTTTCTATGGCTATGATAAATGTCCCTTTGTGTTGAGAAAATTAGAGTTGAAAAAATGGTTGCAAACAAATCATCCTTCTTCCACCAACATTCTAGTCAATGTACAAGTAACGAGTCATTCCATTCAAGAAAGACCATGTCTAACAATATTAACGCAGAACAAAATAAGGAGTATGCAGAATTTAGTGATTGTATCTTCTATTAGAGCCACTTCATATGCGCAGGTGACGAACATGCATATTTACCTGAGCACTATTGGGAGCTTACCCAACAGCATATACCTTCTATGATCAACTCTTATATGCACAGGTGATGAACATTCAGATTTGCTTAAGTAGTACTTTTAGTAGTCCTCCTACACATGTGCTATTGTGAAAATCATCACAAGTCCATTTGTTGGAGGGCTACTCAAAGTACACATGTTTGGAGGTCTGAAGGAAACAAGAGAATTTGAAGAGTCACGAGTCTTAAGATTATACTTAATATATCCAAGCTTCATTCAATGGTACATTCAAACATGAAACAAACCATTCTTAAACCAGATTAAACTAGTAAACCAAAGGACATACTGATTATAAGTAAACTAGTAAACCAAAGGACATGCTTTTACTACTAAGTCTCTATTTTTTGGGCATATTGATTATAAGTACTTGACATATATCACAAATGTTTCTAATTAAGGTTGGCGGGATGATTACACTTGTTAGGCCAGTTTTCTGCCATAGCAAAAATCCTTTGAAAATGGCCTATTGCCTTGAAAGTTTTCTTGATATACCCTTTTCCCTATGTCCCTTGTGTTGTCACCAAGTTCTTGTCAAATTTGCACGTGCTGAATCATAAAATCCTGAAAGTTATTCAAAGTTTAAGGTCTGCGGGAAAATTCTTTAAAATCTGCCATAGTGTCGAAAACCCATAGTGTTTTCAAAAAGTCCATGATGTTTTTGACCTGTGTGTTGTTTTCGACCCTGTACTTCCTGTTTGGTTCGCTTATCTTTTGGCATCGGAAACTCATGTTGTTTTCGGCTCCCTTGTTTGCCTTTTGGTCTGTCGAAAATTCCTGTGTGTTTTTGACCTGTGTGAAAACCCTATGTGTTTTTGACACCACACTTCTACCCTGATTGATGGTGTTTTTCTCTAATTGCGCATGTCCGACCATGTGGTGGGTCCAGCTTCTTCCCTATTGGCTGTCGCATGGCTGCATGTCAGACTTTTTTGACATGCGACCGCTTGCCACGTGGCCATGTGGGTCCCGGTCCTATGCAGCTACCTGGCGGTTTACTTCTTTAATAGCACAAGTGCAACATTGTGGGGCTAGAGATCGAAGATCTACGGTCAGCGTATGATCACATGGAATATTCCATGCCCATGTGATCATGCACCCACCATCCGATTTGGTGCCAATGGTTTGTTCACTTTGGGCCCGCTGGCGGATTTGGTGATGTGGCAGCCTTCGGTTGGCTGTTGCATGATCGCATAGCCCATTCTTTTGCTATGTGATCATGTGACTGGCTGACACGTGTCCTTGTTCACAGTTGCGGAGTTGTGTCGTGGCAGGTTCTGGTTACGGTTTCTGTGGTGGTTGCGGTGATGGTTTACTTATGGTGGTGTTAATCGGTGGTAGTTGTGTTGGCTGAGGTTGGCGGGCTATCGCATGTCTACATAACCTATTCCTGAGTTATGTGATCATGCTACAGGGCACCACGTGTCCCTATGGGCCCATCTGTGACTATTTGGTGGGCTTGGTGGAGGGTGTTGTCATGGCGGTTTAACGTTGGACCGTGCAGGCAGGAAGGTGAGTTTGAACATGGACCCAGGCTTGGGTATCTCGGCAGTTGCCACATGTAGTGATGTGACATGTGGTGTTTGGCGGGCCCAAGTGGGGTCTTGGTTTTGGTGGTTTGGACAAAAGGATGGTGGTGCCGATAAAATATGGTCTTGTCACGCATTTGCAAGGAGTTTTGGTGATTCGCTAGTTTGTTTAGCGATTCAGCGAACAATGGTCATGTGATCGCTAGATCTTTTGGTGATGGCATAAGGTATTGTGTGATCTGGAAAAAATTCTTTGATCGCCAGTTTGCCAAGTAGGGTTGGGCCGGTGTTCTGGTAGCGGCAGCAGTTTTATTGGTGGTTACAGTTTGCGGGTTGTCGCATGTTCGCATAACCCATTACTGGGTTATGCGATCATGTGACCAAGCATAAAATGGAACTTGATTCTTGTGGTGGTAAGGTTCATGACTGCGTCATTGCATGACTAAGGGCGAACAGGTTGAAGAACATAAAGCCCGCGTAATGTAGAGTGACCGTTGCTTTTCAAATTTTGAATTCCTGAGAGTTGCAGCGGCAGGAGGTACTTGGTTTTAATGCTTTTGGGGTGTATTTTGATTAGTTTGGTGGTGCCAATGATTGCAAGGTGGTCCAGAGGCCTGTTACTTGATTGCATGGAGACTTTTATGCCGTATGAAGGACTATTTTGTGCTCAGCAGGTGTGTTTATAGGTGGCCAATTTGACTGGCTCTCATGGTTCTGCCTAATGTTTTGTACTGATTGTCATAATTGTAAGATCTGTTTGAGATCTCTCTCTCCAGGTTGCCTTTGTTTCCTACTCATGCAGTAGTTTTGATTGGTGTGCCCTAGCTATCCATAGCTTGTTGCAACTTGTCATGGGTTTCCAAGGCAGCTAGTGGTATAAAATGTTGATTTTTTGTCTTTGTCTGGGTTCCTCTCTTCCACTGTTGTGGGGACTAGTTCCGTGAATGTTCTTCCTGCAATGTAGTTTCCTTCTTCTCTGCATACAGGGTGTTCTCTCTATCCTTTCTGGTTATGGGAATATAATGAAATTGTAACAAGATTATCTTATGTATAAGATTTTAGTATATTTGTTCTACTCTTAGATTGTCTCCATTTAGGTTTTAGGCTTATTAATTGTAGCATCAAGGGTGTTATAGTTTTTCTACTTGCATTTCCAGTGAGTGTCTACAGTAGAGTTGTTTTTCACAGAAGCAACTGAGTCTAGGACTGGTGTTCAGATATGTATGGGCTGGGGTATCAAAGATGCATCATGCTTGTCTTCCAGTGGATGCTGGTTAATGTATTGCCTATTCCTAGGTCTTTTCTTTGGATAGGTGATAGCATATCTAGGTGCACAGGTGGTTTGGTAATGTGTGATCTAGCCAGGGTGAGTGTGTTGTCTTCTTGTTTCATAGCCCTATTGCAGTAAGGTATTTGACTCTGCTGCCCATTGGATAAGGCACTGGTCTATGAGAGACTTGGGGTACTTCAGGAGTCCATTCAGCCCAACATCAATCATTCATTTAAATCCTTTCCCTTTATGTTGGTAGTAGTAGTAGGAGGTCTCTTTCTGGTTTTTAGACTCATTGCATGCAGATCAGGTTATTGCATGAGGTCATGGTTCATTGGGGTACAAGATACCTACAGGGCTCTGAGAACTATTCCATAGTAATGCATATGTAGGCCTTTTGTTCATCAACTCAAGAAGAGTCATGAGTGTGCAGATGAGGCAATACCCACCTGAGTGAATGTGGAGCTCAAAGCAAAAGGAGGATGTTCTTTATCCTCATCAATTGGCACTTTTTCCCTTGTCAGACTTTGGAGTGAAGAATAACCAGTTTGTCAATCATAGTGTAAACCTGGCACCGTGTGGGAACAAGTTTAAAAGCCAACAACGCCTATCCTGAAAAAAGATTGTCAAATCATTATGCTTTCAAATCAATTACCTATCGACGCATCCCTTCTGAGGGAGAGAAGCCAAACACATAAAGAACATGCACATAAACATGACAACTGAAAAACTTAAATGGAATACACCAAGAAGTACCAAATGATGAATGCTCAATTGTTGTAATGGAAAAGCAATATCAGAACTGTCCATTTATAGAACTTGATTTTTCTATAGTCCTAATGATTTTTCTTATTTCTTGTCTGTGCTTGGTGACAGGATTTTGAACATTGTTGACATACTTAAATGGAATACACAATACTAAATGATGAATGCTCAATTGTTGTAATGGCAAAGCATCAGAACCGTCCATTTCTAAAATTTGATTTTGTATAGTCTTAATTATTTTTCTATAGTCCTAATGATTTTGAAAATTGTTGACAAAGAGTGTTTCTTTTTTTGATTGTAGTATAAATGATTTTTCTATAGTCGTAATGATTTTTCTTATTTCTTGTCTTTTGTCCCTTTTCTATTTCCTATGTTTGTGCTTCATGACAGGATTTTGTCACCTTCTTTTGATGGTATATTTCATTCAGTCTATGTGGATCAAATACTATTTTGTTCACTATTTTATTTCAGCTTCATATTTCTTTCATTTTTCATATACACAAAGACTACACATGCTGATAAAAAAATGAGCTATTTGATTTAGGTTTACTTTTCATTATTGTAAATGGTTAATATTTTTTATGGTACTCCTTGGTGTATTTCATATAAAAAAACACATATAAAAATAATAAATGTAGTAACGATGGTGCGGTGCATTATTGATATATAGGCTCGATGACTCTTGTCAATGTGCCAAACTATCGATGTGGTGGTGGGCAGTGTGTGTTGAAGACTTCATGGACACTGAACAACCCTGGATGACAATTTTGGTTCTGCCCAAATAGAAAAAAGGTTGCTGATGTGTATATATTTAATGTTTCTAATGTAAATACTATTCATTATAATATAAGAAAAAATGTAGACTAGGCATCACAAGGAAATAATGGTTGCGGATACTTTAGTTGGGTCGATGACAACTCATCTGCATCTATCCGCCCATCTCCACTTATCTATGATGAAGGATTTGAGTGCAAAACATGTCAGGCTAGGGAAAATTCTAAAATTATATTTTTACGATGCCTTCTTTGTATTGTAATCACATATCTTTGTTGTGAGCATATGCAGAGATGAACTAAGGAATTAGTTAGTTTAGTATTTTCATATTGTAACTAATATTTTAATATGGATATGATGTAACTTCTCTTTGCCTCAAGTGTGCATATATATGGTTTACATCTTTTTTAGAATAATTCTTCATGTTTATGGCTTAGGTGAGCCCCAATCTGCTATCAATCACATGATTTAACGTATAGTGTTTTCTTGGTTGTTCCATTTGTTCCTTGAACTTGACTATGGATTGACTATCATTTTCAAGCTTGAGCATGACTTTGTAACACGCACCATCTGTAGATTTGTACGCAACATTGATTTACAAACGTAAATAATGCATTGAACGTAATCTATGAACATTGCGTGTATAGAGTCTTGCTGAAGTTTGAGCATCCTCCCTTTATTCCAGTGAGGGATTGGAATGAGTTCATTTTGGATGCAAAGGAGAAAGGGGATACTCAAAGAGGAATTACAACAGAAAATGGGAGAAGGTATAAACATTTTAATAGATTTTTATTATTAAATAATGAAATTTGCATATACTAGTGTTCTAAGCGTCCTCATTACATGATTTAAGGTCTTAGTCCACAGACAAATTAAATTAGACTTACTATCCAAAATACATAAAAAACATGCACATAAACACGACAACTAAGAAACATAAATGTAGATTTCACAATAGCTGAGAAACATAATTGTAGGCATCATAGTCACATTCTTTTGGAGACAACGTAATTGAGTTGTGTACCCAAGCAGTGTAGAGAAACTTTTGCACCCCCAATTCCAAGTTGAATACAACTATTGGAGGACCTTGTATTCATGAGCCACAAATGTAGTCAACTTGGAATTGGAGGTGCAGGAGTTGCTCTCCACCGTCTGGGTATCCAACTCAATTACGTTGTCTCCAAAAAATTGTGACCACGATGCCTACAATTATGTTTCTTATTTGTTGTGTCCCAGGACCCCTCATGACCCTTTACGACCATTTATGATCCCTAAGAATACATCTTAGAGGTCTTAAAATGTTGTAAAGGGTCATAAGAGGCTCCTAGGAGGGGCCAGATGAGCTTCCACCTTCACGTGGTTGGCCCCGTTAAGTAGAGAATGTTTAACTATTCTCGAAACAAAGAGAAGCTCAATAATTTAAGGTCTCAGTCCATCGAGTGTTGACATTAAGCAGAATTGCCACTAGTGACAACACTTATTTGCATTCTGAGTGCAAACCAAGCAGAACAGTGCAAACCAAGTAGAACAGTGCAAATCGAGCAGAACAGTGCAAACCGAGCAGAACAGTGCAAACCGAGTAGAACAGTGCAAATCGAGCAGGATAGTGCAAACTGAGCAGGACAGTGTAAACCGAGTGACATTATGTCTACCAAGTCACCAGTATTTACCAAGTTCGAAACCTACCGAGTGGTTAGTATGAATCATGCCTTCACTTCTACCGAGTGCATGATGATGCCAAGTAATGCAGTGGACACCAAGTATCAGAAAGTCACCGAGTTAGTTTGTAGGAATTGTGTAACCATACTTGGGCCGACTTAGTAGCACTTATGTTTATTTGTCAAGCCGACTTTGTAATTGTAATTAATTGTTTAGACTTGTATATAAACAATGTTGTAAAATTACCAAGATGTAATGAGTATGAATATGAATATGAAAAAGAAAGAAAGGCAGAGATAAGCGAATTACAAAGGGCTACAATAGTATAAGGAGCAGCAAAGACAAATTCATCACAGAAGGTGATCAGTACATCAGCAAATCTCATTCAGCAATCCAGTTGCAAAGTAAGAGATCTACTGTTTCATCCTAACAGGTGAATCAGCTTGAAATCCTTTAACCGGGTAGACTTAACAGTCTTTTGTAAAATCTCTTAACCGAGTGCATACTTCATTGTATGTTTGTAAAACCTCTAACAAGGTGGACCTAGCAGTCCTTATTGCTACTAGCAGGGCAGATCATCAGAAGTGATCAATGTAAGCCTTAACAGGCCAACTTTATACTGCAGTACTAAAGCTTTGTGGGTTTCATCCCCACCCTAGTTTTACTTTCTTTTGGAAGGTTTCTGGGTAACCAAATCTATGTGTCATTGTTGTGAATGCTTTTATGTTTCATGCTTTCTATATGCAAAAGGATAAAGTGAACTATATGTTAATACATCTATTATTGAAAGACAATTTGGAGTTACTGATTCACCCCTCCCCTCTCAGTAACTTGGTTAATTCCTAAATATTTCCAACAATTGGTATCAGAGCTGTATTGGTTCTCAAGATAAAGCTTAACTAGCTTGAGCAAAGATCTAGGACAATGGAAGTATTCAAACTGAACAAGGTGATTGAAAATGAAAAGCTAGATCTGGAAATGGCCATAGCTAAACTTAAAGAAGCAAAAGAACATCTTTCCCAATCCCTAAGAAGAAGGAAGGAACTTGTAAATCAGATGAATGATCAAAATTACATTGAAGAAAAGATTGAAGATCTTTTTCCCTCAGATAGCTCAGATGAAGCAAACAATGTTGTCAAAGAACTCCTAGAAAAGAATGGGTCTCTGCAGGAAGAAGTGAGAAAATTAAAAAGAGAACAAGAGCTACACTCAACAAGATTTTGTGAGATCTTAGAACAAAGAAACAAGTTGAAAGATGAATTAGATGGAAGGAACAATGAAGTCCAAAATAAAACCCTTTAGCTAGAAAACCTAATTGATCAGATCTCCCATACAAATGAGAAAATTCTGACTCTAAGATCATAAATAGAAAGCACAAGAGAAGAACTAAGATCTGAAAAGAAAATCAATCTAAGATTGATGGATGACCTAAACACCGAAAAAAAATTCAATGAAAGAATGCTGAAGAGCCAAGAAGACTTAAATTAGCTGTATGATCAAAATCTTCATAGGCAAAAAGGAAAAGCAGGACTTGGATACAAAGGAGAAGGTGAATCTTCTAAGCAAGGTACTCAAAGGAATCAGAAACCTACTTGTAATCATTGTGGCAAAATAGGACATACTTCAAATAAATGTTGGAGCAATGAAAAAGCAGAATTCAATGGAAAATGCTACAACTGCAATCAACATGGTCACAAAGCAAATGAATGCAGGGAAAAACCAAGATTCAAAGGTAATTGTCACAAATGCAACAAACAAGGTCACAAGGCATCCGAGTGCAGATCCAAAACATTCAATCCAGCAGAAAAAATTATGAAAGCAATGTTTGGATGGGATTACAACACTTGGTGTAGATGTCATTACTGTGGAGAATATGGACACATTGGCATGAACTGCATAAAACATCATCTAAGGAAAAGAGATACTACCATAAGATGTTTCAAATGCACTAAACTCGGTCACATAGCTAGAAATTGCATGAATGCTAGTGAAGTTGAAGATGGAAAGAAGAATGAAGAAACTAAGGTCAGGAAACAAATGAGACAACAGTGGATTCCTAAATCTACCGAGCAAACTAGTCCAAGTAATGGAATGGGTGGCTCTACCGACTCAAACTAAATTTTCCAAGAAAGCACTGGAACTGTATTCTCATAGACAAATTTCAAGCAGTTCCAGAACTGAATTAAAAGAAAGATCTAAATCAGCATACAAGATGCAATAAGATCACAGGAAGGTCGGTATCAGTTTTCACCGAGCAAGGTCAGGAGCAATCTAATATGATTACCGAGCGAGGTCGGAGCAATATGAATTCTCAAGTTCACCGAGTTGCGAAGTCTTTACCGAGCAATTAATTCATAGTGGGTGACAGTCTATCAGAATTCATACCCTAATTTGTACTAAGCATTAATGACAGAGTTGTAAACAAAAGGCAAGAAATCAAACTCATTCTTCATCGCGAACTTTAGCATTTTGAGAGCAGAAAATTTCAAGAGCAATCCAATGATTCAAATACTTTTGTGAAAAGAATTCTCTGTGAGCTACCATGGCATCATCCAGCGCTTCAATGAAGAAAGGATCAGAAATGATAATCCAAGGGGAATGGAGAGCACCAGATTTCAAACTCATGCCCACAATTGTAGCAGCCCTAGATCCGAACGGAGCTCAATCTCAGATTCCTCCTAAGGTACTACTTGTTAACGATAATTTCAATTATGCAATTCAAGAGATGGGAAACCTAGAGCTAGATATTGTGCGTGAGGAACTGTGTGTGAATGGTATTCTAAAACCCAAGCACAAACATCTGGAAGACAAGGGATTAGTTCACATTTCTCATTTACCTCAAAACTTTCGAGAGAAATGAGTTAGATACATTCTCAGCCATGTACATGAAGGCAAGATTTGGCTTGAGCAACCCATAGAGATCACTAAGAAGATGATTCACCAAATCACTGATCTTCCCATGTTAAACAAAGCTAAAACTACCAAAACCCTAGGTCGGCTGGAACTGGAGAAGAAAACCCTAGCCGAGTGGGATGGTAGAGGCATGAAAGTAAGCAGCATTACTGATGCTGAACTGAAGTTTGGAACACACATCATTGCTCATAAAATATACAGTTCAAGTCGACAGAATAGTGTCTCCTGCGAAGCCATAGACCTAGCATACAAAGTGGTAAAGAATAATCTATCATTTGATCTTGCAGATTTATTGTTAAAACAGTTTAACAAAAACATGGAAAGCATTCAAACTTCCAAAAACAATCCATGTATGTTTGGATCTCTACTGGTCTGTTTATTTTTCTATGTTCAGAAATTCTTCCCTTCCAAAGGAAAAGTAGTACGGAGAAAAGATGTGCCAATTTTTTATGAGATAAATGAATATATTTCAGAAATGGGTGAAAATTTTGAGAGCATCATGGATAGTTATTTTGAGTCTTTCAAGGAGAAAATGAATGACAGATTCTGGATTCCATAGAAGTTGGTGGAGGATTATAAGGATGACATTTGTTTCATGGTGGACTGTGACAGAGTATACATTCAAGCAGCTAAACCGAGGATTGTACATGTAAAACCTCTTCCTTATGAGGTAAACATTGATGAAACAAAGAATATCATTGAAGCCCTTCTTAATCAGCCTGTTAATCCCAAAGCTCCATATTTTGGAACATATGAAGAAGCAAAAGTGAGAATTGAGTTAAGTATAAAGCTTCCATAGGCAGTAAATAAAGGAAAAAAGAGGATAGCCAAAATGCAAATGCTAACCGAGGACAGAGGAGAAGACACTGAAGAAGAAAAGGAAAAGGATGAGAAAACAGAGGAACCAAAACCTGCAAAGAAGAAAGGAAAGGTATTCATCACCAAGGCACCTAAGCCTCCCACTGCCGTATTTACAAGGAGAAGTCCAAGGGGTAAGGCAGACAAAATAGACAAAGAGATAATATTCAAAAAGCCTCCTCTAACCCTTCAAGAGAAGATCAAACTTTTGAGAGAAGGATCAGGATCTGGAGTAAGTAATATAAAATCTCTAAAATATGAAACAAGATCAGAAACAGAACAAAAGGAGATTGAAGATGTTGTCATTGAAAATATGGGACAGTGGAAATACTCTCCTGATGAAATAGCCCCACAGATTCCAGCAGCTTTATTAGATCCAATAAAAATGAGATGGGCCAATGCAAAGCAAACTGTAAAAGACATATTTGATCAAACCCTGAGACAGTTAATGTCGAGCTTGAAAAATGATGAAATAAAGAAGGCATTGAAGGAGAATGAAAATAAGATGACACTGAAGTTCAATACTTGTTTAATTCTGATTAACAATATTGAATCGGTTGTGAAGAGTGCAAATGCCACATGGAAGAACATATACCATCTTCACCAACCGAGTACTGAAACAGTTATAATAAAAGACATTGAAGATGACAGTGATGAACAGGAAGAAGCCACTGAGATAGATGATACTGTGAGGATAGCGGCAGAAGTCATTGCATCACTTCCTACCTCTCCAGCAAAAGTTACTACATCTAGCCCGGAGACACCTTCAAGCATGGTTGTGACAACTTCAACATTTGTCCAATCACCTATAGCAACAACAGAAGCAACTACCATTTCTTCTACCGAGTTGCAATCTCCCATTTCATCAAGTTTTCCAGCAGTAAGTATTCCAGTTTTTGATTCTACAAGTGTAAATACTTTAAGTTCTCCAGTAGACAGTATACCATTCTCTATAGCCAGTCCTACTATGTCTACTATCACTACTACTAAGGCATTAAGTATAGATAAGCCTAAGGCTCAACCGAGTATAAAATTTTTGGGCAAGAATATAGTAGAGGATATAGACCTAGATGAGGAAATAGAGATTCCAACATTGGATTTTGCAAATCTATCAGTGGATCAAATGCAAAATATAGGTGAAATCCTCCAAAGGAAAGTGAAGCAAAAGAAACTTAAAGAGGAGAGAGACAAGGAATATAAAATCATTAAGGATGATAAGGACATTTTGTCAGAAGCATTAGGTATTGAAGTAGACTCCTCTCAACATATTTTGTTACAATTAGCAGAAGTGGTAAATAAGTACAATGAGGATTCATCTGGGATAGACAAGTTAGTTGAAAAAGTCGAGAAGAAATTCAACAATAAAGTGCTTGAGCACATTGCTCAGCACATAGCTATTAATCAAGCAGAATTGTCTTCAGTTTTGACAAACATTGAATCTTCCTATTAGAATGTTACCTCTCTTTTGGTCAAACTGTGCAATGTTGCCGAGTTCACCAAGGATGTCAAGGATAAAATGAATAAAATTGATGAGGATTTGAAGATTAGCATACAAAAGCTGCAACTTGAACCAAGTTCAAACTCTGCTCATCACATGAAAATCTCATTCCTATCAAATATGCAGTCAGAACTACTGAAAGAAGACACAAGGATCCGGTCCACACTGCTAGACATTCAGAACATGATCCTTCCCATCATGAATACAATGTATAAGCACATTGAACATTCCAAAACATTAATTCATGACAATCAGTTCTCAATAGCAGATCAAATGATTACACTCTCTGCAGAAGTCCAAATTGCAATCCAAACATGCAAGATTCTGCAAGAAAATTGGGACAGAACCCTGGCACTGATAATGAAGGTACATTCTATTTTTCTATCAAATTTTGGATTCTCTTTGTAAAACACTTGTATATACACCTTTGGCATTATCATCAAAAAGGGGGAGATATGTATAGAAGGAGATATGTATAGAAGAAAAGAAGAAAAAGTTAGCACATTGAAAGGGGGAGATAATTTATAAAGCCCTATGAAAAAGACAAATTTTGAAAAATCAAAATAAATCTCAGCATGGTTCATGTATATAAGTTTATGGGCAATAAGTGTTTTTGTCACTAATGCCAAAGGGGGAGTTTGTTGGCATTAAGCAGGATTACCACTAGTGACAACACTTATTTGCATTCTGAGTGCAAACTGAGCAGAATAGTGCAAACTGAGCAGAACAGTGCAAACTGAGTAGAACAGTGCAAACTGAGCAGAATAGTGCAAACCGAGCAGAACAGTGCAAACTGAGCAGAACAGTGCAAACTGAGTAGGACAGTGCAAACCGAGCAGGACAGTGTAAACCGAGTAACATTATGTCTACCGAGTCACCAGTATTTACCGAGTTTGAAACCTACCGAGTGGTTAGTATGAACCGTGCCTTCACTTCTACCGAGTGCATGATGCTGCCGAGTAATGCAGTGGACGCCGAGTATCAGAAAGTCACCGAGTTAGTTTGCAGGAACCATGTAACCATACTTGGGCCGACTTAGTAGCACTTATGTTTATTTGTCAAGCCGACTTTGTAATTGTAATTAATTGTTTAGACTTGTATATAAACAATGTTGTAAAATTACCAAGATGTAATGAGTATGAATATGAATATGAAAAAGAAAGAAAGGTAGAGATAAGCGAATTACAAAGGGCTACAACAGTATAAGGAGCAGCAAAGACAAATTCATCACAGAAGGTGATCAGTACATCAGTGAATCTCATTCAGCAATCCAATTGCAAAGTAAGAGATCTACTGTTTCATCCTAACAGGTGAATTAGCTTGAAATCCTTTAACCGGGTAGACTTAACAGTCTTTTGTAAAATCTCTTAACTGAGTGCATACTTCATTGTATGTTTGTAAAACCTCTAACAAGGTGGACCTAGCAGTCCTTATTTCTCCTAGCAGGGCAGATCATCAGAAGTGATCAATGTAAGCCTTAACTGGCCAACTTTATACTACAGTACTAAAGCTTTGTGGGTTTCATCCCCACCCCAGTTTTACTTTCTTTTGGAAGGTTTCTGGGTAACCAAATCTATGTGTCATTGTTGTGAATGCTTTTATGTTTCATGCTTTCTATATGCAAAAGGATAAAGTGAACTATATGTTAATACATCTGTTATTGAAAGAAAATTTGGAGTTACTGATTCACCCCTCCCCTCTCAGTAACTTGGTTAATTCCTAAATATTTCCAACATCGAGATGTTGAAAAAATGATAGGAATCAATGATGGAGAGTTTTTAGATTCTGAGAAGACGTATATGGAGTGGAGGCCAGATTGAGTACCAGTGCAAAGTGTTAATAATTATAGCCTTTCGGCCAAGATCAAACTGATCAAATAAATACCCTTGTGCGATTTATAATAATAAGGAGATTATTATTTCATTTATATATATGTGTTGGTTGAATTAGTTAAGGGCCCAAGTTCGGCCTCTTGGATTTAACATTAAATATATTTAATAAGACTAGGTCAGCCCTCTTGAAGATAATTCAATTCATATATATATGGTGTTGGATTCTAGGGAGAGAAGCACCAAAAACATAACGTGCTTCCCTCCCCAAAAACCTTGATTCTCTACCTTAAGCAAACTTAGATCAGCATATATTGGTGTGAAAGATAAGCAGCTTCAGCTAATAGATAAGAACAAGTCTGAGCATGAATAAAGAATAGATTATGATCTGATCCATACAAGCATCAATTATTGGCAATGTTAACTGCAAGTTGATTAGGGCTGGAAGCCTTTACTAGGATTGGACTCTTCCTCAACACACTAACACTAAGGTACTAATCAAGTTCTCCTTAGCACCTTTGTTAGTATAGTTGGAGGCATATAGACTGGAGTATACTTGGTTGATATCCAGGTATCTTCTATCCCTTCTTGTTTACTTTATTCTATGTTTAGCTATGTTAGATCTCTATAGTTTGTTCATTCTGGAGTAGAATATGAAATATATCAACAACAGATGTTGATTCAGTAACCTACATCTAGAAAACCTTCACAATTATCCCTTCTTTGGCCTCCACTTTTTCTTCTTCTCAAAAAAGGTTATCTAGAAACTTTGGAGCCTGCCAAATCTTTTTGTACACAACCTATGCATGTTGATCACAATGAGGACGTGCATCATAGTAATAAAAGTAAACATCTTAAAGTGATTGGTGTAATAATACAAATTTAATTGCAATTGGTGTTTGGATTAATGTAACAATTTGTATTGCAGCTATAGAGAGTGTAGAGGTCATTGTTAATGAGCAGGTTGAAGTTGAGGCTGAGGCCAGAAAAATTGACCTTGATGTTGATGATGTGACTAGATCAGGTAAAGAGCTATACAATTATGAATGCTATCAATGCCTTTATTACCAAGTAATCACCGCCTACAATTAATGAATATTAATGAACACTTACACCATGAAGAAGACAAATGATTAAATAGAAAGAGAGGACCAACTAAACCATCTTGTGGTCAGTCTATATCACATTGAGAAACAACATCAAGACTTGAGAATCAAAACAATCAAAAGTTTCTTCAAGACCATGAATGATCAACAACATTCCATCAGAAAACAAAACACTAATCTATGTTATCATTAAGCCATAAAATATGTCTTTAAAGTTTAGAAGCATCACAAAAACTTTCAAGAAACATATTACTATCCAAAATATGTCTTTAAAGTTTATTTCTAATGATTATGATGATGTTGATGTTGATGTTTATAATTTATTTCACTTACTGATGCTTGCCTAGATTGAATTTTGAATTGCCAAGTTGGAGAACGCTTTCAAAGTTTAGGGTCTATTCCACATGATACTCTTAGTTACAGCTCAAATGCAACTCAACATATTTTTGATGCTAGGCAACCCACTGTAGAAACTCATCCGCAGGTGAAATTTAATGTTGTGAATCTTGGCATTGTTAATGTTATTACTTTTCCTCACATTTCTTATTTGTGAAAATGTTTCTTGGCACTATCTTCTTTTTCAATTCCTATATTTGCAGCTTTTTAGATCATTAACTTAAGCATTACATGTCTTTGTTCAAAGTTTATTCTAACACTATATTATATCTTATTCTTATTACAATGTTATTTTTTGTGGGGTAGAAGGTCAATCTTCATTGTCTTCATTGTGGGGGACAATGAAGACTTCTCTGACAAATAGTAGGTCTTCTTTAGTATATTATAATAACATGCTAAACTGATAAAGGTGTTATGGGCATTTAATCTGCAATTACTAATAGATTAAGCATATTATTACTATGCTTAATGTTCCATTTAAATGCATTTAACACAAAAAACAAATTTACAAAACTGAACCAGTGGCATGTTTACAACAAAGTGTGTTGAAGAGTTTGCTCCTTGTTTAATGTTAACTGTTCCTGCACAATCCACTCATACAAAAGTGAAATGCTATGTGGAGGGGATGGTTGATAGTGTCCCTTGAGGGAAGGGGGATTGTGAAAGACATGTTATCATTGTATTGTGTATTTCCAATATGTTTGGATGCAGGAAAAATTAGGAGAATGAAGGATCATTCACTGATTGCATGATAACCCAGTTTTGAAGGGTCACTAGTTGAGGGGACAATCAAGGTCCGGATGATTGGGCCATTGGAGGACCCTATTTCTTTGTATTAATTTCTATTCAAATTGGATGCATGGATTTCTTGTGAATTATCGGCTGCTATGTATCCTGCAACTACATTTGTAAATCTGCATATACTTCTCTAGGGTTGTAAGCCACTTAGAGATCAAAATAGAGAAACTAAATCAGAATCGTTCTTTGTCCTATTTCCTTTTAAAAAAGTCTCAACTATCAATGATACAATACATTTGATGCCCTAAGCTATCAATACAAATGACGCCTAGCTAGAAGCTCACGGGCTGTCCATTTGATAACCACAGTCAACATTTCAAAAAAAGGGATATCCTTGAGCACAAGCACCAATAACATCAAATAATGGAGTTAAAGCACAGGGTAGGGCATGACACCAGTAGAATGCGGTCATTTCAGTGACAACAATATACAATGGTGTCATTAAACATAAATGCCAATAATATCAACAAACGTGAATCCAAACATTTGAAAACCAATGACATGTTTACAACAAAGGTCTAATAGAACTCCCAACAATTCTTAAACATACTTTATCTAATATGATGAATTCTTAAACAATTAAGGTTGGAGTAGACATAGTTATCACACTTTTTTTTTGTGTGGTAAAAGGAAAATTTGGCTAGGTCAAATCTTCCTTCTTGCTAGTAGTCTACAGAATTAGACCTTTATCAACAATTGATCATATCAGATAACTAGTATGTTTAAGAATTGTTGGGACTGGTCCTTTGGCGTGTATTAAACAGAATATATAGAATTTTTAGCATATTATTATCATTCTATTTCTTTGTTGTAAACATGCCATTGGTTCAATTTTGTAACTTCATTGTTGTATGAGTGGATTGTGCATGAACAGTTAACATTAAACAAGGAGCAAACTCCTCAACACATCTTGGAAACCATTGAATTCAATAATAAATGAAACCTAACACCAACACTATTCCTTCCATTCACTTCTACCAAGAATAAAGCATTTAATCCATTCAACATTACATATAATCATTAGACAGTTACATTTCCTGACTGTGTACTAGAGGAATAGTCACGACCAAAACGATCCAAACATTTGAAAATAGTGAATCAATATCCTTGAGCACAAGCACCAATAACATCAAATAATGGAGATAAAGCACAGACTAGGGCATGACACCAGTAGAATGCGGTCAGTTCAGAGAGCATCCATGATCAAATAAAATGCAATGCATTTGAAATTTGCAATCAAATATGATGCCAGAGGCTCGAAAGATGAAGAAATCACATACAAAGAACATGCCATTGGTTCAGTTTTATAAATTTGTTTTTTGTGTAATTAGTAATTGGCAGATTAAATGCAGATAACACCTTTATCAATTTAATTAGCATGTTATTATCATATTAGATAAAGTATGTTTAAGAATTGTTGGGACTGGTCCTTTTGCGTGTATTAAACATAATAGAATTTTTAGCATATTATTATCAATCTATTTCTTTGTTCTAAGCATGCCATTGGTTCAGTTTTGTAGATTTTTTTTTTTGTGTTAAATGCATTTTTCGTGAGGAGGGGTCTTGTTCTGAGGAGATTGATGAAGATTGTGCACCTCAAAAACCAATTCATAAGGTACCAATCCATGTTTCCTATTCGCTTATATTTTTGGTTTGGTAAATCTCCTTATAAGTTTCATGTCCTTTCTTTTGATTACTATGGATGAGATATATATCTTACATTTAACATTCAACTTCTTTACATTTTAGAACATTTAGTGTGTTTTTTGAGGATTTTACCAAATCAACTTTTAACATAAACCAAAAACACCAAACTAATATCTTGCCCTTGCAACATGACAAAATATTTGCATTTGACCAATAACTGCAAGCAATTGAATGATAAATCCACATACCTGTATCTTTGTAAAATACCTGGAACATCAAAAAGATGGCTAAGTGGCTGCTGCCATGATTTTTATCTACCGAATATGGGGAAAAAAAACACCAAAAGGAATCGAATAGAAAACATGATTGGTCATTTCAGAGAACATTTATGATCAAATAAAATGCAATGCCTTCTCTCACTCTTGATCAGCTTTCACCCGCTCATTTTCTCCCACTCCTTTTCTCTATAATCAAAATAAAAATGATTTGGCCATTTCAAAATAGTGAATCGATATCCTTGAGCACACGCACCAATAACATCAACTATTTTGATTTGTGGGTACCCTAATGTTGGCAAGAGTTCTTTTATTAATAAGATTACTCTGCAAGCTTGAAGAAGCAACATATTTTGGCAAATGAAGAGTGGAAAGACGATGATGTTCCTGAGATCATGGATGGACACAATGTTGCAGACAGAATGGGAAGACATATTTCAAGCCTGGCCTTGGATCCTTCGACAATTGGGGTAGGATCGAGACCCAGGCTAAAAAGATGTCTTCCTTTTTTTTGTGGAATATAGGCTCTATTGTTGCAACAATGACAGACTGCGATGTACATATCACAACAGCTGAGAAACATAAATGTAGGTATCATGGTCACAATTTTTTGGAGACATAACATAATTGAGTGCTATTCACAGATGATGCAAAGCATCCACTACTTTGCATCGTCTCAAAAAACCACTCAATTATGTTGTGTCTACAAAAAATTGTGACCATGATGCCTACATTTATGTTTCTCAGCCGTTGTTTCCCAGGACCCCTTATGACCCTTTACGACCATTTACGATCCCTAAGAATACATCTTAGAGGTCTTATAATGTCATAAAGGGTGATAAGAGGCTCCTAGGAGGGGCTAGGTGAGCTTCCACCTTCACGTGGTTGGCCCTGTTAAGTAGAGAATGTTAAACTATTCTCAAAACAAAGAGAAGCTTAATAATTTAAGGTCTCAGTCCACGGAGATGCTGAAAAAATGATGAGAATCAATGATGGAGAGTTTTTAGATTCTAAGAAGACGTATATGGAGTGGAGGCCAGATTGAGTACCAGTGCAAAGATGATGATTTAGTAACCTACATCTATAAAATCTTCACAATTATCCCTTCTTTGGCCTCCACTCATTCCTCTTCTCAAAAACGGTTATCTAGAAACTTTGGATATTGTTTTCTCATCCATGCATGAAATGTGCTAGTGATCGTATAAACTTACTTTAGGCCTCCAGTATTGATGAGATGTACAAGTCTAAAATGTTTTTGCGAGGACTATGATCAATTTCTGCAGTGTACATAAATGCAAGGCGGTGATTATTCTCGACGATCGACAGGTAGCTAGGACTAAAGATAACACAGCTCAAGGGACCATCATACGTTGTCTCTTTCTTCGGTCTATATTATTGATAGAATGTTTTACCTTTCATTAGCTCATCAAATCTAGTGATTTGAAAGAATTCAATAGAATATTTTCATGA